>PVLA01000327.1:0-17657 GCA_004027455.1 Hydrochoerus hydrochaeris | reverse complement strand
CATCACCCTTTACAATAACATGTAAAAAAATGAAATACTTAGGAATCAACCTAACTAAAAATGTAAAAGACCTATATGCTGAAAATTACACTATGCTGAAAAAGGAAATTGAAGAGGATATTTGAAAATGGAAGGATATTCCTTGCTCTTGGTTAGGAAGAACCAACATTGTGAAAATGGCTATATTCCCAAAACTGTTATACAGATTTAATGCAATCCCAATCAAAATACCATTGACATACCTCACAGATCTAGAGAAAACACTCCTAAAATTCATTTGGAGACAGAAGAAACCTAGAATAGCAAAGGCAGTTCTAGGCAACAAAAGCAAGGCAGGAGGCATCTCAATTCCTGACTTGAAACAGTACTATAAAGCCCCAGTGATAAAACCAACTTGGTACTGGCAAAGAAATAGACCTGAGGATCAATGGAACAGATTAGAAGATGCAAGCACAACTACAAAGACACTCAGCCACCTGATATTTGACATAGGGGCTAAATATGTCCACTGGAAGAAGGATAGTCTCTTTAATAAATGGTCTTGGAAAAATTGGCTCTCTACATGCCAAAGACTGAACCTAGATCCAAGCCTATCACCATGCACAAAACTAAAGTCTAAATGGATCAAAGACCTCAATATTAAAACAGAAACACTAAATCTACTGGAAGACAAGGTAGGTAGAAGTCTTGGAGACATAGGGGTAGGCAGAGAATTCATGAACAAAATGCAAACTGTAGGGGAAACACTTCAAAGAATCAACAAATGGGATCTTATATTATCGAAAAGTTTCTGCACTTCAAAGGAAATCACCAACAGAGTGAAAAGAAAACCCACAGAGTGGGAAAGAATTTTAGCCAGCAACCCCTCAGACAGAGGACTTGTGTCCATCATATATAAAGAATTGAAAAACATCAAGCCCCCAAATTCAAAGACCCTCTCCAAAAATGGGCATCTGAGATGAACACACAGTTCTCAGAGAAAGATATACAAATGGCAAATAAATACATGAAGAAATGTTCACCATCACTGGTCATTCGAGAAACGCAAATTAAAACAACATTGAGATTCCACCTCACTCCGGAAAAAATAGCTGCCATCAAGAAATCAACTGATAACAAATGTTGGCGAGGCTGCAGGGAAAAAGGAACACTGCTCCACTCTTGGTGGGAATGTAGACTGGTGCAACCATTATGGAAATCCATATGGAGAATTCTCAGAAGACTAGGATTGGAAGCCCCATTTAATCCAGCTATTCCTTTCCTGGGTATTTTCCCCAAAGAACCGAAAAGTTCATATCACAGTGATATATGTGCATCCATGTTCATAGTTACACAATTTGTGATAGCTAAATCCTGGAAATGCCCACCAACTGCAGAATGGAGGAAAAAGACGTGGCATTTTTATACAATGGAATATTACTCAGCTATAAAAAAGATGACCTTGAGGCCTTCATAGGCAAATGGAGACAACTTGAGACTATCCTCATTAGTGAAATAAATAAGAATCATATTTATAAATATCATATTGTGTCTCTAGTGTAAAAAGTCAGTAAGAACTACAAGAGTAATAAAACCAAAATGTGTAATTGCTATTGTAAAAAAGAGAGGGAAAGAAAGTGCTCTAAGGGATATAACTGCATGGTATGTTTGAGTGTGTAAGATAGATGACCATGTTGCTGAGTCTTTGTTGGATCTTTGAGCAGAACTGTTTGTAGTCTGACTGTTTGAATATTTACTATGTACTCTTTAACTTTGTAACTTGAACAACTACATCCAGGATGACAGTACGTAATTTATAAATTACTGATTTCTTAGTGGGGCTTTTTCTCATTCTCCTTTTTCTTTCTTTCTTTTAGAATTCTGTATTGTTGCTACCCTTTTTTCTGTTCTTTTTTCTTCTCTTTAAATAGAATTTTAAAAATGTATAATTGCTATTGTAAAAAATGAGAAAATAGGAAGCATTATAAAAGTTATAGCTGCATGTATGTTTAGATGTGTGGGATTGATGACCATATTTCTAGGCTCTTGTTGGATTTTTGAACAGATCTGTTTGCACTCTCACTGCTTTAGTGTCCACTTTGTGTGCTTTAATTCCGCAACTTGAATAACTGTTTCTAAAAGAACAATATGTAATGTATCAAATAGTGATTTCTTACTGTTTATCTTCTTTTCTTAAATTCTGTAATATTTCTACCTTTTTCCTCTTTAAATAAAAAAAGTATAATTGCTATTGTAAAAAAAAAATATTGATATGGCCAATGGCCAAACTCACTTTCTTAGTGGTGTCATGGTCTTTTCAATCTTTCTACTTCCCATTTGTTATGGTTTATACCTAGATGTGCCCCTAAAGCCTCACCCAATCATAGTTAGGACTTCCAGAAGCTGATCAGATTATAATTATAGGGCGTGATAGCTGACTTGCTGTCAGGAGATGAGGCCTAGTCAGAAAAGGCAGATCACTGTAGGCGAGTTATATCTCCCTTCCTGGATCCTCCCTTGACCTTTTGCTTCCTGGACACCATGAATTGAGTAGCTTTTTCTCTGCCATGCTGTCCTGCCTTGGCACCATACAACTATGGATTAAAACAAGAGCTAATATAAACCTCTCCTGTGAGTTGCAGGTGTCAGGCATTGTGTTTTAGCCACAAGAAAGTGACTCAGACACAAACTTATACACATATTTATATTCAGACATAATTGATGACTAGAGATAAATGAATATAACTTAAAAGAAGAAATGGACTTTTTAAAAATGAATTAATATCTTAGAGAAACAAAATAAATCCAAATCTAAAGAACTAAATGTGCAGACTACTAAGAAAAAACAGTGAAATGAGGAAGCTAGAAAGATGTATCAAAGAACTTAAAGGCAGTAATATCAATTGCAAAAACACAAAGAAATAGATGGACAATTTCAGTGAGTTTTTGCTATGGAAGAAACAACTCCTACATCTCAGCTCTTACAATGAACATATATTCTTTGTACCATGCAGGAAGCAATAGTTATAACAGTGTTAATCTCCAGGGGCTAAGGAAGCCCTAAGTCATGTTTATAACAAAAAATATGAGAAAAGTTGGAGACATAGGAAATTAACTCAAGAGACTCAATGGCAAACTTAGAATACCTTCAGGAATAAAACAGAAGAAATAACAAAACATTTTTAAAGAAGAAAATGGATAAAGCTGAAGAAAAAGAAATTTCTAAATTGAAATGGTCTGCTGCTCCCAGAGGTGTACATGACAAGGTGATATACTCAAAATCAAAAACTGTAAAATTTCAGAATATTTTAGACCAAGAGCCATACCCCAAAAAGTTTCCTTATAGGAAAAATAAAATTCACTTGTAAAGACATGAGAACCCGACTGGTATCAGACTCAGCAGCAGTATAGAAGAGAAAAAACTAAAAACTTCAAGGTCATGACATATTAATTTCACTCTAGAATTCTATACAGGTTGAACTCCATATACATTAAGGGTAAAAATGAGATATTTCCATTAAAAATATCTAGAATTATTTTTTTTAAATTTTAAGGGTAAATACAATGTACTTTGAATATTTAATATTCTTTTCTTTAAGCAATAAATAAAAATAGAAATGAAAATATTCATTCCATCTAAAATTCACAGAAATGTATTTAACATGAAAAATATAAGATCCACATAAATAAACAAAACATTGAAGTACCCAATACAAGATACAAATATATCGAAAGACACACTATCCTTCTTGAGGGGAAAAAAAAGGTTAATATAAAAACATTCAGTGTCTTAAAATTAGTATGTAACTCAGTTTACATTCAAGAGAGAAAACACAATCAGATACCAGAACATATAAAACCACTTTAATCAAAGATGACATTGACATAGGAAAAGAAAATAGCCAGTCTTGTGTAATACATAAAAGTTTAATATATAACAAACCCAATAGTCTAACTCAGAAGATAATATGACTTGATTATAAATGAAATTAGAAAAACTGGTAAAAAGCTGGGGATTTAGCTCAGTGGCATAAGCACCTGTTTGACAAGTGCAAGGTCGTGAGTTCAATCTCC
This sequence comes from Hydrochoerus hydrochaeris, assembly GCA_004027455.1. NCBI lineage: Eukaryota > Metazoa > Chordata > Mammalia > Rodentia > Hydrochaeridae > Hydrochoerus > Hydrochoerus hydrochaeris. The sequence continues at coordinate 13,604 of PVLA01000327.1, read as the reverse complement.
AGTACCAAAAAAAAAAGAAAGAAAAAGAAAAAGAAAAACTGGTAGAAAGAAAACATATTGCAAGAAGATCTAGGAGATGAAATGGTCAGATTTAGAATAAGAGATGCTTTTTAATGAAGATTGGAAAGTCAAATTTAGGAAGATTTTAAAAATGACAGAAGTATTTGTCTATATAAAGACATTCTTTAAATGTATATATGACAAAGGTAGTCAAAGGTAGTCAATAGTCAATTTATAAAAGACTGGAAAGTTTTGTAACACAGAAGTACTATCTGTCATAGTTGAAGAGCTCTTATTGACAAGAAAAAATTCAACACATTAACAGTCAAAGGACCTATTATGATTTGTGTCTGGATGCCTCCCAAAAGCCTCACATGGTCATGGGAGACAGGCTTTTCCCTGGTGGCAGAATCGTAATTGGTTCGTTGACTAGTGCTGGGATGCCACATTAGGGCAGGTAACCTGCATACAATATCAGGGTGGAAAAGAGGCTTACTATACCCCTTTTTGCTCTTGTAGCTTTTATTGTATTCTGCTGCTGCCAGGAATGATTGCCCCTCTGCACACCACCCTTCCTTGGAGCCAGCTGATTACAGATTGAAACCTCCACAAACTGTGAGCCAAATAAAACTTTCATTCCTTAATTTGGGGTGTTGAATATTTTGTCTCAGTAATGAAAGAAAAGTAATAAGGCAGGACATGAATAGATTTTTCATTAAAAAGCAAATCCAAATACACCTTCACAAATTTTTTAATATTCAAAGTTTTAACACCCAGAAAAATAGAATTCACACTCTCATCAAGCTAGCAAAAATCAAAGCAACTATAATATCTATTTTTATGATAACATAAGGAAAATAGATCTTTACTGAGTTGCTGACATAATCACAAAATATTATAGATTTTTAAAAAAATCAATGACATCTGCTATAATCAAAAATCCACAAATCCTCTGTTTAGAAACCCTACTCCTGGAATTGTCCTATAAATACAAATGCATGATGATACATATAAAATGTTGCTTCCTGAAGTTTTATTTGTACTGGTAAAAACTGAAATCAGTGTAAACACTCTGCATAAAGGAATGGCTGCATAAATTATGATGCATTTACATTATGGGATACTATGAAGCAACCAAGAGGAATGAAAATGGAGTATTCCATTTTGACCTGGAGGTTTTTTACAAAATAGTATTGAGATAAATGAGTGTGTACTGAGTGAATTGTATGGAAGAGAAAGAATGAGCCTGAAGAAAATTTGTGTCCATGAGATCACAAAGACTTCCAACACCATGCTAATGAATTTGAATACTTAGTCAAAAGATAAAAATTACAGATAATCTCCTAAAAATCTATGCTATCCCAGTTAATCTAAGGTAACATTTATCTTATCTTCTTATTTTTTTTGGCTATGCTTCCTCACTTTGTAGATATTCTAATAGCAGGACTCTTCTGCAAAAAATAAATACAGTACACAAGAAATATGGACAACTTGGGTTCACAGCTAAGTAGCCATTATACTGATATTCCTAAAATAAAATGTGACCAATTCACACATATGTACTCTAGAAGAAATTGTTTTCCAAATATGCTACATTGCTCTTTTGGTAATGTGATTGTGTTGACAGGTCATTCAGGCTATAATTGACTTTAATTAGCCTTCCTACAGCTGTAGTATTCTTTACCTACATGCACACTGACCAAAAAAAAAAAAAAAAAAAAAGCAAGAAAGGAGAGAGAAGGGAAGGGAGAGAGGGGTGGTGGGAGGTTGGTTCATTTTCTATTTTTTTCAAAATGTCAGATAAATTGTTTTCAACCTGTCTTACAAGCAAATGCCCCACTTTCAGTGTAAATGAGGGGAAATATGTCACCATGACAGCTCTTAGAGAGAAATAGCGGATCCCTTCAGCAGCGGACAATGAACTCAATTCTGTCTTTTGTACAACAGTGTGTGGTTTCCAGGGCCCAAAGAGTAAAAAATATCCAGCATCCCTTCCCCAGAACCTCTTGCTAAAATATTTTTTGGAAGATTGTAAAAAATAAAGTTTGTAAAAATCAACAAACTATATTTAAAGATGCAAATGTTTTGTTTTACTAGGCAGAGAGGGACTGTACATACACATGTGTCCTGTATTCTGACAAGCAGGAATAGTAAGGCAATTTCTGACTTAAAATAATCATGTACCTATTTAAATGCTAAAACATAGTAGTACTGTTTAAATCCAAGGTTTTTTAGTCATACTAAGTCATTTCAGGAGCTCTGGCCTCTGGGAAGCCCCTGTCACTCCCAGCATAGATCAAATCAGAAACTGGGTGGGAAGCTGATCTCTAAGGTTCTTTCAATCACTGGAATTCAATGACTGAATTTTTTTAAATGATGACAGGAATCAATCAGATTGTTCCTGGAATCAGTCTATCACAGGTTGCACAGTTGTATTTTCCCTCCTCTCGTGCACAATCACAATTAAAATTATAGGTGGTGAATAGATAAGCTCATTTCTGCAGCTCCTGAATCATCCTTGGCTTCTAGTAAAGTCCAGACAATGTATAGCCATGAATGCATGGAGTTGGGAGCCATCTCTCTTTCTTCACCTTCGTCCCTATTCCGGGAACCCCTGTCTGAGCAGGTTATATTCAAACCCTCCTCCAACATCACTGGTAGTCTTCAGAGATAAAGGAGACAACATTTAGCTCATTGATCCTTTGAATATTGAAAAAAAAAAAACCTCCACGTATGAATCTCTAGTGGTTTCCAATTGGGCCAGCTATGTCTGTCTTTGGAAAAGTCAATTCTTTCAGTGATTTTTTTCTTTACGTGAAATGGAACTCTACCATTCTATGCACTGTGTGGCAAAAATTTCAACATTTATTCAACACAAAGTTATTCAATTGCTTGACTTTCTCTATTCCATATCTATCCCTTGGGATAATTCAAAGTAAGAATAATACTTCTTCCATATTTCCATCTTTGTATATTATTCTCAGTATCCCACAAACACATATACTCAAATTCTCTTTTTTCAACACACATTCCCAGTTCCTTGGAAAATTCTTCTTTATCAGTGGTTCCAAGTTGCTTCACTATCCTGATACTCTCCTGTGAATATTCTCAAAACTTTCCATGTTATTGTTAGTTTATGGAGTCCAAAACTGAACATAATACTCCAAAATGGACTAAATTGCTCAGGGTAGAACAGAATCATCTTGTTTATTTTAAATTTTGTGCTTCCAATATAGCCACCAGTGTTAATATAGCTACATTAGCTTGATAGAAAGGTTTGTGTGAATAACAATACTTTACATTTCTTGAAATTTTTTAAAAAATAAATATTTTCATCACACACACTAAAAAAATAACTATTTGAGGTACTGAATATGTTAATTAATCCAATATAGCCATTCTACATATACAGCATTTGTTAGAAAATTATATCTTCTTAATCCCATACTTTGCAGATAAATTTGGGAACTTAAATACATTACCCTCTATTTGTTCCAGTTATCTTTTTTTTCACAGATGCCCATTCTCTGAATCTTCCCTCTTTAGACCACAATCACCACGAAGAATTCCTTCTACCATCTGCCATCCAGATTAGCTGTTGGTATTAAACCCAATCTACAGCCTCTTAACTTTAGGCATAATTAGAGAATGGCTTTTTTTTTCAGGGTATTCTTTCTCCTCTCTTACTTATCTCAGTGAATGGCACCATCACCAATATTATCATTTTTCCATACTAATAATCCAGCAGGAATCCTGGACTCTCCCTCCTTTTCTCCCTCTACAATTGAACAGCCCAGTTTTGTGAGGTTACTTCCAAAATAACTCTAGGAAAATATTCATTGCCCTCATGGTCCTTTTTGGGCCAAATCTTTCCAATTTCAAATACAGAAACACTTTATCTTCCTTTCATCAATTTCTCCCCTGCAGTCCAAATTCAATATTTCCCCTCTCTGCTTGAAAACCTTTATTGGTTTAAATCATTAGCCCAGCCCTTAAGACTTTTGTTCTGGTCCTTGATTTCTTCTTCAATCTCAGTTATATATATATATATATATATATATATATATATATATATATATATATAGTGACGTTCTTTATTCAACCAGGTTTCCCTGAAAATATGCTCACATTAACCCTGCTACTTTGAACACTCTCTGACTCCACCTCTTCAGATAGTCAAATACCAAAGCCTTCACTTGAATCTTCTTGTGTGAGAAGTTTCCATAGGCTGTACCCTCAGAAACGATTCAAGTGCCCTTCTCTGTGAGTTCCGCTGGAAGGCCTCCTACCACACAGTTTGGTAGCTGATTACTTTCAGTCACCCCATTCTCTTCTTCTAGCATCACATTCCCTATTGCTAAATGTAAATCTCCTCCTTCACATTTATAAGGGCACTTTAATGACACTGAGTTCACCTGAATAATCCAGAATAATGTCTTCCTGCCATGAACCTTAATCACGTCTCTAAAGGCCCTTTTCTCATGTAAGATATATCTATAGCTTTTGGAGCATAAGACATAGATTTCTTTCAGGGTAGAGGTTTATTATTCAGCCTGGCACTTGTAGTGAGGTTTAAGAAACACACAAGCAAAGCCCAAGGTGAGAGGGATCACAGTGCACTTAGCTCTTGATAGAAGAAAGTACGGGTAGAACCCAGACAGCAGAATACGTTGTGAGGGAGACAGGAGATGTGAGGATGGGCCAGATGGCATGGAGGCTTGTTGCCATATTGGGGATTTTATTTCCAATCCTAACAGCAATGAGACACCACTGGAGTCTATCATGCACTGCGAGTGATAGAGTCAGATTTCTGTATTTTTAGATTACTCTGGCTTCACTGTAAAAAATGGACTACAGGATTCAAGGGTGGGAGTAAAGACAGATTTCATCCCCTGATTGACATGTTTTGAAATTTTGTTTTATTTTTTTCTCTGTGAAATAAAATTGATTTGAAAAAAAGAAGACATTTCATTTACATTCCTGGGAAATGTCTGAGAACATATTCTCATAATCCTAGGCATCTTATGTGATCTGCACTGTTATCAAGAATACTACTACTTGCTAATCAGATTTCCTTAAGACATGTTAATGTGTATATTTTTCAAATTCTTCCTCCCTACCATTCTACCATTCTATGTAGAGGCAAGTGAAATGAGTAAGGCTAAAACAGTGATTCACCCAAACAGAAATGTAGCCAAAATTAGCCAAAACGAGACTCCTGACTCCCAGTCCAAAAATTTTTGATAAGCATTACTTCTTCCCCTAACAATGTACCTCTTTAAACACTCAGTTTTCATGGTGAAAGTAAGCTTTCATTGTCTTGTTGAATTGGGTCTTCTTTTTCCATTTTATAGACAGGAAAGTAGATGTTACTGAAATAATGAGTTTATCTAGTCAGAAGAGGTGACTCTCACTGTAATCATGGTATCACTTTAGAACATGCTGGCACAACATGGCTCATTCGCTGGTTGATGAAAGGAGAGTAATTCCTCAGAGACAGTTTCCAGTCAGGGAAATGGTGACAGCTCTCTGATTGTAAGTTGGTTTGGAAAAAAACTAGTCTCTCAGCCTGTTACCTTATCTTTCCCTTCAGTAGGCCCCTTGCTGCTCTCTGTTCAACATAGCATAACCATTAAAGATGTTGGGTCTGAGGTAATGACTCATTTAGCATGTTCACTCCTTCCCATCATATTAATCACAAGTGGCTATAACATCCTGTCTGTTAAAACCAAGCAATAATGCAAATAAATCCTCGTAACAGGAACCCTCAATTAAGGGGAATTTGTTTCCCTGAACATCAATACAAAGAGAAAGAATCAAATGACAGGAAACAAGCTAATGGACATTTGAAAGAAGCAAGGAAGAAATACTTCCAGTTGACGTGGAACCAGGATATGCTGAATTATGTAATCCCCAAAACATAAAATTCTAGATCCTGAATTTGCCATTAAAGATGTGACCAGTTGCCTGCTACTCTCATTCACCTGTTCACTCAATAAGTCAAGCCAGGAGGCAAATGCTAAGCCTGTGACAAGATGCTAAGATGACAAAGAGACAGTCCCTGTGGTCAAGGCTTTCAAACTTTGCAGGTGGGGAGCACTGAACTAGCCAGGAAGCAATAATGAAGGGCACAATTTCAACTTGAGTTGGCCTGAAGAAGAGAGCAATGGTTGAACCACTGAAAATCTAGTTTTAGTGGCCACATAAGACTCAAGTATTCAAATATGCAACCAAATGTATTCTCTCTCTCTCTCTCTCTCATAAATTCTGCTTTCTTCTCTGTTGGTTCTTATTCTGTAATTCTGGTGGTAAAATTATCTCCAACCACTCTAGCCTTGGATTCTACTAGCCTGGCAGCAATAGTTCCAGCAAAAGCATCAGACTTGACTCACTGGGTTTGTGATACGTGCCCTCTTCTGAGCCAGCCACTGGTCAAGGATATGGCATTGGCAATGAGTAAGTTACTTTGTCCTCTACCCAAGCAAGGAGATAGTCAACTCCACTTAGACCATATGGACTGAGACCATGAAACTAACTGGATAAATAAAAGTGCTCATTCCAAACAAGAACAAATACAGTCTGGCAGTAAAAACTTCAGAGACAATATGTGTGTCTGATCCTTATGGGCACATAGAGAAATGCATACAGAATAAAAGAGGATACAGAAGGAGTGGAGCTAATTCTGCATCTAGAAGGGGAGATAGGAAAGGTTGATTGTGGTTGAGCTGAGTCCTGAAAAGTACGTTGCTATATGCTCCACAGACAAGGAACTTGCTTCCCAAGCAAGAGCTCGGAACCATGAAACAGTCCAGCCTTTTTGAAGCAAAGTAGAAAATCTGTGCCATCCCTTCCTGCCTCCCTACCCCGTCTCTGCTCCTCGCACATCTTCACAGTTATGCCTATTGATAGATAAGCCCCTCTGTTAGGAGGTCTAGCCTGCTCCAGGTCCTGGGCTCACATTGAGAGAAACAGTGAGGCAGGTCAGTCAGAGGTCTCTTGTTCTTGGCCTCACTGTTTTGAGAGTGTTGTCAGGTCTCATTATGAAAATTCAGTCACAGGGCAAAAGGTGGGGTTCCGGGTGGACTCCTGAGACACCTTTCTGCCTGATCTTTGTTTATTCTGTGTCCGATCACAAATATTTAATGAGCTGCTTCTAGGGACCAGTATACATTCTAGACTTGGGCATATAAGATCCTACAGAGGTTCATTTCTAGCTGGACAGGAGGAGTTAATAATCATATAAATAAATGTATAAAGTCATATCGTAAAGCGCTAAGTGTTGCAAGTAAAATAAAGTAGTTGTTAAAGGGCAACTGAGGAAAAGGAATGACTGCTCTAGGAGTGTGGCCAGAGATAGGCTAAGACACTGACTCTTAAAATGAAACATAAGTGACCTGAAACCATGCACAATCCTTAGGAAGAGCACTTTCAGCCAGAAGGAACACGAAGCATCAAGATCTTGAAGTCAAAGCAAGCTTCAACATGTGTCAGGACAAGACAGAGAATCTCTTTGACATCATCCTGAAAAGTCAGAGCTTTACCTCATTTCCTAATAAAACCCCTCCTTCTTCCATCTTGTCCTCAAAAAGCAAAGATTCCTTCCTTTAGAGCAACCTCTACCATTTATAAAGCATTGACAGTATCACAAGAACTATGGTTTTAAAATTTACTTGCACTGTTTCACAGAACCTCAGAATGATACTGCTATAATCATTTTACAATTAAAGAAACAGAACTGCAGAGCAGTTAAGAAACATGTTTATAGTCATGCAGACAGCTATAGAGCAAAACTGGGCAAGAGATTTAATTGTAGACACCAAAGTCTTTATCTTTCCACTTGTTTCATCTCTACCAGAATACACTATCTATATGCTGAATTAAATGATGAAAAACATACTGTAAATTTTTTCAAAGCATACATATAGAGGTCATTTACTCTATAATGATGTCTTGTTCCAATTTTTTCAGAATAAAAATGGTAATATAAGGGCTTTAACCATATAAAAGTCACCATGTTCAAAATCCACTCAAACAAAACGGCATGAAAATGGATTTCTCAGACAGTAACGGAGAATACAACCAGCCCTATGACAATCCATTGTTTTTGCTTTGCTCTCTTCTTGAAGAAAATTATAGTAAAATTTACTCTGTTCCATTTTAATATGAGAGAAACAGGCACAAAATGTGATAGTTAAAACCCTTGTCAAAAGCAAGGACTGAAAAATAAAAGGGTAATCAACGAGTTCATCTGTCTACAGCTCATTTGTCTACATTATCCATGGTAGGGGGTGAAAAGGAACAGAAAATTCTGTAGTCAAGTAATGAGGGGAATTTTGCACATATACCTGAAGATCTAGCAGAACTTTTGCCATATTAATGGCTGCAGTGTTCCTGCAATGAACTAGTCTTTTTTCCTTTGCTTAACCCAGCTTTGCCCAAACTTAGTTAATTTAGAACTCTTCCTTCAGTACCATATGGATATATTGCCCAAACCAGAATTTCTTAGAACCTATTTGATAAAACGTTGCTCTACATTAAGTTAGGCAAATAATTCTTCTTATGTCTCATTCTGGTGGGTTTTTCACAGTAGTAGCCTTGATCTATTTATACCTGTCTGTACTCTGTCAATGATAGTTTGATAATCAACACACTCATCGCACACACACCTCCCCATCCCTCTCTGTGCACACACAGACACAAACACACACACAGCACAAAACACAATCTCTCTCTCTCCTATCTCCCTATCTCTCTCTGTCTCTCTGTCTCTGTCTCTGTCTCTCTCTCCCTCTCCCACAACCTCTCCCTCTTTCTTTCACTCTGGGTTTGTCCATGGGATCTGTTTTGGTCAATAGGACAATATTAACAACAAAGAAAAATATAAACAAAAATTGAAAAGTGATTGCTTTCTGAGGCTTGCCCTTTCTTGATGTCTTTGGGTCCCTTGTCAGCTCCATGCAAAAAAATGATTGATGTCTAGAAGATATGAAAGCACACAGAGCAAAGACTGCCATCCATGTCCAGATCTCTCACAGATCAACCTGCCAACTGGTCAAAGATGCACAATTAAGCTCCAAATGAGATCAGCAAAAGAATCACCCTGCTGAGCTCTGCCCAAGTTGCCAACTCACCAAACTGTAAGATGACAAAATGATTTTCTTTGTAACCATTAAATTCTGTATCAAAGCATTTTATCATGAAGCAAAACGTTAAATGATAGATTTGGCTCTGTACTCTGGAAAAACACTAAGGAAAAGGAAGACCTCTTGCCTTCACTTAGTCACTTTCCCAGTTGCTGCAACAAAAGACCAAAAGCCTGTAATTTAAAGGAGGAAAAATGTGTTTGGGCTTACACTTAATAGGAGTTTCAGCCTATAGTTGGCTGGCTCCAAGGCAGGACAGCATGGCAGAAAGACAAGGCAGAAGAAAAGCTGCTTGTGTTGGGGTGGCAGGGAAGCAGACGGTGAAAGAAGCCAGGCAAAGAGAAGATGCTCCCAGTGACCTGCCTCCCCTGTCTTCTAACAGCAACCCAGCCATAAGCCCCATAATCCAGTCACCTTCCAAAACCCCAGCTATGAGCACATGAAGCTCTTGAAGGATATCTAAATGTAAACCATAATACTTTCTATGTTCAATATTTCTTAGACCACAAAATTATCTCCTATAATGCTTTAGAAATTAAATTCAAAGCCAATTATTATATATCCCATTTTAACAGTGGTAATGCACCCAAATCTTAGATTTTTAATTAGTAATATTTTCTAGAATTATCCTGAAAGTCTACAAATGTGTTTGCCTTGATAACACACCATCATCCCTTCATGAACTAATATACCTCCCTTTGTCAAAATAAACACAGGCTTCAATTATCATAAACCAGGAAAGTGCATGACAGTTTTTTAAGTGGCTTTTAACCCTCACAGATGATTTTGATCCAGGGAACCTTAAAATTAATAAGCTGTGAAAGGTGTATCTTTGGTGCTCGTTGGATGAAAATGAACATTAATATCCTGCTGATGAATCATTAACACATCTCAACAGCAAGAAATAAAACAACACTGTTGCTTTCACTAGGAGATATCAGTTAATTAAGCTGACAGTGAAGGTCAGAATGCAGGAATTTGAGTTTAGGAGGAATCAAAAGCCTAAGAAGTATATTAAATAATAGTTTTTCCATTGGCTAAAAGGAAAATTTTAAAAACTAACAAAAATAGCAAAATAGGAGTTACACGGTAGAGGGGTAGAAAGGGGAAATATCAACTCAGAAAGACATGTCTGCCTTCCTGGTACACACTGTGAAAACATAATTCCCAACTCATTAGGGAGGCATAGGGAAACGTAGAGAGAAATGCTAATTATGCATTAGCTCAGTTAGCTAAATTCAGATGGGGGAATATCGCATGGACTGATGGAATAAGCCATAAAATTTTAAAATCCAGGCAGACTACTGCAAATGGCTTTTAAAGAACAAGCCAGTTCTCGTTCTCCAAAAACCACAAACTGGAAGAAAGGAATTGAATATCCAAATACAAAGGCAACATTCAGACTGAAGAAGCTGATAACCAGGGAGTGAAATCTGAGATTGAAGATAAAGGTCAACTCAAAATGCAATGCTTAGGAATGTTCTTATTATAATACACAGCTTATACTGGAGTAGAAGGAATTAAATTAAATCAAAACTGAGAATTCAATGTATGCAGACCAAAAAAATTAATTATATATTCATAGGCACTAAAACAATCATTTTCCTTTGTAATAGACAGCACAACTTATTCATTCTATTGTTGATTGACATGTGGGTGGTTTCCATTTTTGACATAAGGAGCATTACTACTTCAAGTATATTTCTATGTCTCCTGGTACAAAGGTACAAGTTATTTTAGCTCCATAGTCTCATTAATATCACCTGAAGGATTTTTATTGGACACAACACCATGGCACCAGAACAAGAAGTTAAAACACAGACTCTATAAGAAACTCCCACAACTCCATAGCACAAAAAAAAACAACCTAATTAAAATGTGGGAAATAAACCTAACTAGATATTTCTCAAAAAGGGACATACAAATACAGACATATCAAAAATGCTTAGCATCTCAAAGCATCACAGAAATACAAGTTAAAACCACCTTACTACAGCCAGAATGGCTAGTAGACAAATAATAACAAGTGCTGAAAGAGTATGGAGAAAGAAAGAAAAAAAAAATCAGATAGCGGGGGGATGTAGCTCAGTAGTATAGCTCTTGCCTGGCAAGATTGAGGTCCTGATTTCAATTCCTGGCACCAAAAAAAAGAAAAAAGAAAAAAACCAGGCACACTATTGGTGGGAATGTAAATTAGTGCAGCCAATATGGAAAAAAAGTATTGAAGCTCCTCAAAAATTAAAAATAGATCTACTATATTATTTATCAATCCACAACTAGGTATATATCCAAACAAAATGAAATCAATATATTAAAGAGACATCTGAACTCCCATGTTTGTTACAGTATTATTCACACAGCCAAGAAATGGAAAAACCTAAGTGTCCATTGACTGATAAATGGATAAACAAGATGTGGTCCATAAACACAAAAAAATGTCATTCAGCCCATAAAAAAATGAAACACTGTCATTTGCAACAACATGTATAGAACTAGAGACATTGATGTAGCATAGGGTTAAAGATGCATCTTCATGGTAGAATGTTTATGTACTGTGCATGAACCCTGAGCTGTTTTACTGATATGTTTGTGGTACATAATGATTACCTTTATCACAGGACAACTGTGCATACCCATAACACATCTTAATTCTTTTTTTGTCCCCTTCCCCTCCCATCCTACCCTGCTGCCCCCAACTCATTTCCCTTCCCATACGCAAAAACTCTATTTCCATTTTTTTCACTTCTTTATTAATCTTTTTCTCTTACCTTTCTTTCCCTCCATCTCCTGTTCTCCTTCCCATTTGAAAAGCTCTTCCTACTTCCTATTATCAATCTTTTATTTTGTGCTTTATTTATATTTTGGGTTTCTCATACAAGAGGACCATGCCTTGGTTTCTAACCCCAGCACCACAAAAAGGTATATGCAGACATTAAAGAAAAAGAATAAAATCTCATTTGCAATAATGTGGACAGAACTGGAGGTCATTAAGTGAAACAAGCCAGGCATATATGGAATCTAAAAATTTGACCTCATATATGGAATCTAAAAATTTGACCTCATAGAAATCGAAAGTAAATCAGTGGCTACCAGAACCTGGAGAAACTAAGGGGGAAGAAAAGTTAACCAGTAGTGTTAATCTATAGTATGTCACCTTTCCACCCCTATAACAAATGCCTGAGATAAATAAGGAAGAAAAGTTTATTTTGGTTCATGGTTTCAGAGGTTTCAGTCCATGATTACTCGGCTTCATTTCTTCTAGGCCCACAGTAAGGCAGAACATCATGGCAGAGAGCCTGGCAGAGCAAAACAGGGACCAAATTTAGTTCCTAGTCTTGCCTCATGATCCACTTAGTTCAACCAGGCCCCACTTCCTGTTTCCATCACATTCCAAGAATGCTATCAAATCATGATCTATGATGAAGTTAGAGCCCTCATGACTCAGCCATTTCCCAAAATGTCCATCAACTTGCAGCCAACCCATCAGCCCATGAGTTTTGAGAGACATTTCAAATGCAAACCATAATAAATGGGTACTGAGCTGCAGTTACATAAGAGTAAGAAACTCTGGTGTGCATGTAGGGACAGATTAAAGGGAAGTAAGTAGGGAATACAGGGCAAAACCTGGGTGGCTGATGGCTGTAAAATTACCACATGCTTATGGTGCACTATGACCTTGAGAAAGCCACCCCCTGTAAAACTACTGCATGCATTGACTCTGTGCTTGAGGAACCTCTCAACCTCTGATCTTTTCCTCACTCCAGAAACAAAGGATAGAACCCAGATTGGCCTGGATCACACCAACCAGTGAAACTCAGATATTTTTAGAAATCAGCTTACCCCTATGAGCACCCTAGGAGCATCAGGCAATCCTCCTGGATAGCCCTACCTAGCAGCCCACTATGCTGTTAAGATCACTTTTTCCTGCATGGATGGCACCATAAATAAACTTTTGCTCCACATCCCTTCAGACCTGACTTCCTCATTTTCCACCAGAGGCCTTGGTTTTGAGCCAGTCTTGCCCCCCTTCCTCATTCCTCACTGGGGCAAGGGTGAGGGATGCAGAGAAAGACAAAAGGTCCTTATCAGGGGACTCTAACCTCCTCAAAGTCACCCCTCTCCCACCTGATGCAACATGGCATTGTGTAGTAGAATGAATTTAGATTACAGTTATGTGCTGTATATTTAAAAAAAACAATAGAAACAATTATGAATTATTTTACCATAAAATGACAAATGTTTGAAGAAATAGATGCTTAACCTGATTTAAATGTTACAGAATGTACATATGTAGATCTTCACATGATATCCCCATTCATATGTACAATTTGATTTTTTTAAAAGTATAGTTAAAATTGTTAAAGAAATGAATAGAGAGATGGAGGTAGAAGACGTAGGGGAAATGAGAACTGGTGGAAGGTAGGTGTGGAACGTTGAGTAGTTTCTCCAAAATTTATTTAT